>JAMRYE010000001.1:0-40745 GCA_024082115.1 Rhinocladiella similis
TTCAGCTAAATTTAGAGATCCCAGAAAATGGAATCGTAGTTCTACATACAGTACATACTTAGACAACAACCTCGAAAACCTCAAATTACTGTTGCCGGCCGGTGCCAAGAGGGTTTTACCCGGAGGCTCCTAATGAAGTTCTGGTTTCGGGCCTTTGAAGTAGCTTAAAGCATTTCCCCACAGAACTGTAATTAGTTACGGTACCGTACTGCACATGTTTAAAGCGCGTTGGTGTGGTTTAAATCTTGCATCAGCAAGAGCTACGCCTAGATTTGTCCCTACTTTCGCGTGGAACTCCCCTACAAAACCAACGATCAATTCCCGCGTGGAGAAGCTCCTACACATCCATGAGACTTCTCAACCTCCATAAGACATGGTTATGCACACTAATCCGTTGGATAAACTTAACGATACCATTTCGCAAACATCCCTCCTCTATACCAGAGTCTTTAGAGCCTCCGCGATTTCCGATTTGGTCTTTTTCAAGTGTATTTTTCATCCGCTCGATGCTGTCCGCTTTCATTCCTGTAAGTGATTCACTAGAGCTGTTCTCGTATATCGCAAGCTCCCGCAAGAGAGAACTTCTCAAGTTTATCACACTCTCTGCCTTTCTGATATCGATATCAAGTTCTGAACTTGCCAGATTGTTTCGCCGAAATGATCGATTTGATTCCCTAGCATTTCTTTCGTCGTTTTCTTCGCGGATTCTTTGCTCAGTTTTCTCGGTAGTGAACCGTGCTCCTCGTAGCCCTGGCCTCCTAATGACTATCACTTCTTTCGGAATACTTATTCTCTGCCCCGTCATAACGTTATTTGCTGAACAAAATGAAACGACTGATAGCAAGGAATGATTTTCTGATGCTGGCCAAAAAGACAAGATTTATAGGATGAGAATAATTTACCACAAGGACCAAATTTAGTATGTAAACTCCCATATGATGACTGGTTGGGACCTAAATCAGACTCCCCGGGCCACATGACTAATGCAAGCTTAACTCGATCTTCGAAGAAATACCAGAGGAAATAACCAACCTTGGCTTACTAGTGCGGAGCCTTCAGAAGTTGTCAGTTTGACTTCGCCATATGGCCGTGATAAATGCAGCCTATAGCTATTGGAATGCGTTGTGTTCATTTTACTGCCCATCCCTTCGGCTCTATTGCAACTTCGCAGAAACACTTGTCTTTCCATTTCATCGACGGTTTCGTTTCTTTGTGCCCGTTTCCGCAGTAGGGCCTTCATTAGACGTAAGGTCAGTCACCGAAGCTTCAAGCTCTTTACTAATGTTAATGTCCGCTTCCGGGATCAGAAGGATAGTGTCCTGTCCATCGGCGGTAGCGGCTTCGAAACAGTTTCGCGGAGTCAGTATGTTCAAGTTGGTATCAAACAGCCTTATTTGCTTTCTCATATACTTCACTGCTACCCTCTCAACCTCAGAGGTGTCCGAAGGATCCACTTCGAGCATGTGTGCTGCCCTCCACCCACCTCGCTCCCGAACCATATAAGTGATGCGGATGACTTCTCGTGTATGTGGGGCGATTGCGACGGAATCCTATAAAGTAAGCAGTCTAAACAATATGGAAAGATCAGCTCGCACCTGTAATCCAGCAGAATAATTGTTTGTGGGAGTATGAGGACTGCTTGCGGCATTTCCTCCGTCACCTATTACCACTGACTCATTATTCTTCTGGGTTAGCCCTAAGTTCGAGTTTGCAGCTCGTTCGGTCACTTGCTGCAAGTGTACCTGTGAATGGCGAACTTCTTGCGACGGACTAGGTCGCTGGTCCTCTCGAGGACGATAGTTTGCATCACTCTCCAAATTGAGTTGCTTAGGGAGATTAGGGGCTTGCTCAGAGTCTCCTCTCGAACCTGTAGTTTCTTGTCCTAGTGATTCTAGGCCTGGTTTCGCCTGCTCGTATCGTTCTTGCTCCTGTCGTTCTTGCTCCTGTCGTTCTTGCTCCTGTCGTTCTTGCTCCTGTCGTTCTTGCTCCTGTCGTTCTTGCTCCTGTCGTTCTTGCTCCTGTCGTTCTTGCTCCTGTCGTTCTTGCTCGCTGTCGTTCTTGCTCGCTGTCGTTCTTGCTCCTGTCGTTCTTGCTCGCTGTCGTTCTTGCTCCTGTCGTTCTTGCTCCTGTCGTTCTTGCTCCTGTCGTTCTTGCTCCTGTCGTTCTTGCTCCTGTCGTTCTTGCTCGCTGTCGTTCTTGCTCGCTGTCGTTCTTGCTCCTGTCGTTCTTGCTCGAGGCGCTGTTGCTCGAGGCGCTGTTGCTCGAGGCGCTGTTGCTCGTGTCGTTCTTGCTCGTGTCGTTGTTGCTCGAGGCGCTCTTGTTCGAGGCGCTCTTGTTCGAGGCGCTGTTGCTCCTGTCTCCTTGTTTCATTTCGTTCCACTTCCCCAGTCTCAAACCTCTGCTGGCTTGGCCACGCCACTCCATTTATTTGAGAAACCTGAGAGGCGGACATTGCGGTTTGATAAGGAGCGGGAGACGTCGGCGGTGGTTCATCGAAAATAACATCCATTGCAACGTCCAATGGCTTGCCAAAAAAGGCTAGATAGACGGATCGACGCACAAAGAAAGATGTAACCTCCTGTCCTCGCTCCTCGCTCTCATTGTGGAGATAAGGTAAGAAAAGGAACTTTCTATCCTGGTCCTGAGCATCTTTATCGGGAAACCCACATCGATTTCCTGGTGCGTCAGGGTCTGCGGAAACAAATGTTGGATTTAAGGACTCGAGGGGAAGCGGTGTGGCGGTCGTAAACAACTCCACGATTTGTGCTACATGAGCCTCTAAAGCAGCCTCGTCATAGCGGTAGCGGTCAGGTTTGCGAGCCTTCAGCAAAGCGTTACGCGCAATCTGCCAATCTGCTGATCGCTGCCTCAAGGATTGGATCTCCCTGGATTCAAATCCTAAGCGTTGGGCAAGAGCAACGAATTCAGACAAGACTACCTCATCCGCTTTTTCAACCCCGGCTTTGGCTAACAAGTCTTTCCCATTCTTACTTGTCTCCGTAGGCATTTCGGTGTAATGACGCATCGTATAAAGCCATAATTGCCTGTAACACAAGTCGAAACGATCAGCTATTGCGCTTGATCTAACGACAAAAGTCGATTCGGCTGCCTCGATGACGTATTGTTCCTCTGCAGTCTCGATGAAAGGAAACTTTCGTTGCAAAGCAGTATACACCGTGTCTCCACGTGACAGCTTTACGAGCTGCTTCATACCGTCGGCGAGATCGCCAAGGTACTTGAGGTCCACCTCGAAGAAGGTGAAGAGAGAAGGTATGAGTCCGTCAATGGAGCGCAAATTTGACCAGATCGCTTCACGCTCCTGCCTGCTGAAAGCGCCAAAGATTTGGCCACTGAGCAGTTGCCCCTGCACGAGCAGGGAATCTCGCCTGGAGTATCTTGGAGCTCGGAGCTCCAGCGCTTTCACGGTATACTGATCCACCTTTTGAAGAGCTCCCTTATCTCCTCGTAGGAGCCGGTGCCAAACCTCTTTGATATGTTCAAGATAGTGTAGAACTTCCTGGTCACCGCGTGAGCCAGGAAAGGCCGTCCAGAGCGCAGACTTACCTCGTCGCACTTCATGCCTATCATCTTATGGAGCGTACTGATCCTCATGCCATCCCACAGCCCGGGAATGTCCAGTAAACTGTCAAACGCAACGGTGAGCTCTCCATCCCCATGATTAAATAGCTGTTGCAGGCTTCGCCGTCCATGAGCAGAGAGACGAGCCTTCCACCGCCTCTTGAAGCAAACATTGCCCTCTCGCTCATATTGCCGAATTTTGCGATAGATTTCTCCGTCGGACGGTTTCTTTTCGTTGGAATATTCTTCCACTAAAGTCGCTCTGAGTTCCGGGTTGGTATCTACGAAAGGTCAGTATCAGCATTCCTTCCTTTCTACAAAATCTCGTCATACCTATAAGATAAAGGTCAACCGTCCACCATGCGTCCGTAGGAGGTAGCGTTTCTCGGGCGGCCTGAATGCGGTGTCCACCATGAAGGCAGGTCAGCTTGTAATGTTGGGGAAACTTCAACATCGGAAGATCACCATCCGGATTACTCAGCAGCGTTTCTGCCGAGATCTTGGATGCTTGAATGGCGCTAACCAGGTCGCCCTCGTGAACCACGGCTGGGATGTGGTTTCGAGGTTCTAGTCGATGAACATTTTCCGTTCGGAACACCTGCTTTAGTCTTTCGACATTCTTCCGACTTAGCTCTCTGGCCTCCCCCCACTCAAAATATAGATTCTCAAGCCTGATACGTGCCGTGCCTCGGTATTTAACGCATCTTTCTAAGTGGAGCCTCAGTTCCTGCTCGGACGCTCGAGGTCGACGCATTCTGAGGAGATTGGTTCTCCTTGCTACACCAAACGGTCACTATGTCCTGGGACGGTGGGAACGAAGGTATTTAAAGTGCCAGGAGTGACGATGGGTGGTGCAAATGTCTGTGGGACCCAAATAAGGGACATTCATTTTCAATGGAAGTTCTTAAAATAGTATAAATTAGCAGTCTCGGTTTTCTCAACTTGTTTCCTTGGAACAGTGCATCCTTTCAACTTTTCTGGCGCCTTCTTCGACATCCTCGTCATCCCAGCGCCCAACCACGATGAATTCAGCAAACCATCGTCACACACAATTCGACATACTCAAGTTAGCAAAGGCTAAGCAACCCAGCCGAGCCTCCGAGAGTCCTAAACAGCAAGGCTGGAAGAGTCCCATTCAAACCGCACCCAAGCATACTCTAAACAGGAAGAGAATCCATTCACCGGATCAGGATGCGTTGAAAACCTATCCAAAGATGACCAAGGTGAAATCAAAGACGGATGAGCCTAGAGTCACAGGCGATCTCCAGCTCAGGACGGCATGGGAATCGCCCTGGAAGCAGTTTGAGAAGATCTACGACCTCGAGCTTGCTGGCTGGGTTGAAGTGGCCGTTCGGAAGATGGCACCGATTAATCTCGTTCATGTGAGAAAATTCTCGAATGTAGGGTCCGAGAAAGTGCTCCATATGTTCCGACAGCTTCAGCACCAGAACATTGTTACCACCCTAGCTGCTTTCGCAGCTGACGATGATCTCTACGTCGTTCTCGAGCATATGTCTATCGCTCTTGAATGGATCGTCGATTCCCCTGCTTACCCAACTGAGCGACAGCTTGCTGCCCTTCTAGGACAGGTGAGCCCGAATTCATAACGCTGAATGCATGTCCTGACTGCCACAGCTCCTGAACGGCGCCTCTTATCTCGCGGAGGAAGGATTTGCACACGGATCACTTTCTTGCTCGAACATCCTCCTGAACCCAGACGGAACTCTCAAGATTGGTGAGAACAGCCCTCATAGTATGACCACCTTAAGCTGATCGAATCTGGCAGCAAGTCAGGAGTGTTGTCATAACGTGGTAGAGTCAAATGACCCCAATTGCGATCTTAGAGCTCTCTCGTTTATCACGATGGAACTGATGCAAAAGTACGTCAAAGAGGACGGGGCTATTGGTATTGACAACCTAGAGCGTTGGCATTCTAGCTCGGACGCCGTTCAGTTTCTTTATGCTACTACCTCTGCAGTGTCTGCAGCGGGATTGCTCAAGGTACCGCGCTCTTATCTGATCACGCAAACACTCGACATTAATCGTTACAGCATCCACTCCTCACCCACCCGTGGGAGAAGGAATCCCTTATCGGGTTGATATCTTTGGCTCAGATCTGTCGGCGCGGACGGTACAAATACACCCCGCGAACATAGTTTTGGTTAAATGATCTTTCTCGCTCGCCAATTCTTCTAGACCACCACCCTCTTCAAGTATCCCACCGGAAAAGGATTTTCCCAGCCCTTTGCGAAAGATGATAACTCGGACACATCTTGTTTTGCTTGATAATACTTCAGAATGGAAGCTAAGGTGCTAACCACATGAGGAATGATGTGGTCAGGTGGCCGACATGGGCCATTTACGAACAAACTTTGGTTCGCAAACAACCCATGACCACGCCAAGGCGCATTATAGCAAAAATCACAGGCTCTTGGGAATAATGCTCACATTTGCCCAATTCTTTATCGAGTCCTCTTGTTACTGGCGAGGATTTCTAACCCGTTTTCTTGCAAGATATGTACCCTGTATGACAACTCACGAGTAGTGTAAAGAGCATCTATTGGCCAATGACTTTCCAAACAATTTTCTTTGAGGCATGGAGCTTTGTTGTTCCATTCCGCGTAGCGGTATCCAAGTTTCATTGGGAGGTTCCCATTAAAATTCCCGTGCTGAGCCGTACTGCTTGGCGGCGCTTTTGGTTACAGTGTGTGACCGTCGATTTGATTGGGAACCTCCGCATGATATCCGAGAATGGGTCGAACCTTCAAAATCGGAGCAGACCATCCACAACTTTTTACGGAAAATCCAGACGGAGATTCCCAAGCAAACATTGTCAGCCCGCCGTCCGCTCTATGTTCATTCAACCGGAGGACCTGCTTTCGTCTTCGAGGGAGGCCGTAGGGGCAGATCCTCCATGACCGGATCCTGGTGCTCAGAAGCGGATTCCACATCCCAATTCCACAGAAATCCAACTATGGACCAGAAACGTCAACGAAGAGGACAGCGATCATTTGAACGACTTCCCAACATCGAACGTTCAACAGGAATTCCATACGTTTCTTTCCACATACTGTACAGTACAGGAGAAGTCTTCTATAGCTTTTCACGTTTCATCCCTTTTTACGTCTCTCTTCCGTTTCCTTCTCGTGTCTTGCTCACCTCGAGCTGTTCTTGACATCCATCCTTGAGGGCGTTCCTCCTTCACTTCACCAATATGGATCCAATTCAAGTATATGCCATTGTCAATGGAGGCATCTTCTGCGTGCTACTCCTCCTCAACAGCCAACCTTGGATTGTTCATATCGTACGGTACCTCTATCGTCAAATCTCTAAGCTTTTGATTCGCTGCTACCTTCTTTGTCGGGCTTGGATTGTTCGCATCATACAGTCCATCTATCTTCTAATCTCTAAGCATTTGGTCCATCGCTACGTTCTTCATCGACACCGGCTTGTGGGCCCATGGAGCCTAGCCGGTGTCTTATTGCAGCTGATCTATATCGCAGGGAACATATCTTGTTTCAGCCTGGGAGGTTCTCATGTCGAAACCCAGGCTTCTACCCTCTCACGAGCCGGCCTTCGAGCCGGGACGCTGTCAGTGATCAATCTGATCCCGCTATTTGCGAGTCCTCACCTCGACTCTCTCGCCGATATCCTTGGTGTGACTCTCACCACGGTTCGGCAGATACATCGGTCGGTTGGCTTGATGGCGGTGCTGCTCACAGTATTTCATGTAATAGTGTCCGTCATAACACGGCCATCTTTTACTTTGAGCCTAGCCCAGAACCAGCTGGCGGTCATAGTGAGTGTGCGTTTATCGATCTCATCTCTTCGCTCACGTTTGTGACAGGGAGCATCATCACTTGGGTGTGTTATCTTTCTTTCCCTCCCTGTTTTTCGCAGACCATCTTACGAACTCTTCCTCCGTGGGCACCATATTTTGTCAGCACTCGCTATCGTCGGCATATGGAGACATCTACCCCCCGATCGACGGTTTCCTCGCTACTCCCTGTACGTTTTGGCGGGACTATTTACGTTCTTGACCCTTATCCAAGCCAGCATGGTCGTCTACCAGAATGGGCTCTTCCATTCTGGCTATGCGCAAGCCCACGTGAAGCACGACTATGGCGCACTCAAGCTCCGCATGCGGTGTCGAAAGCCACTTAAGATCCGAGCGGGGCAGCACATCAATCTCTGGATCCCAACTGTCAACTTCTGGTCCTTCCTGCAAACCCATCCTTTCGTGGTGATCTCCTGGTCAGAGAAGCCACAAGATCACCTCGATCTTTTCATTGAGCCTCGTAGAGGCCTGACTCGAGATCTCTTGAACCACGCTAAGTGTGGGCACGAGATGTACTCACCGGTGCTCTTCGGTGGGCCGCACGGGAGGAGTGTGGACATCGACGGATATGAACAAATCCTCATCATCGCTAGCGGGTTCGGGATTGCAGCGCATTTGCCCTATCTGAAGCAGATTATCCACGGCCATAATACCCGTCAGCTGTGTACGCGTCGAGTTCATCTGGTTTGGCAGGTGCAGGATATTGGTAAGTCTTTACACCACTATTGACTGCGCGAAGAAGGCCTGACGAAGTCAGACGTGGCCATTGCGGCTGAACCTCTACTAAATAGTGCATTGGACGATGATACACCAGACGATGGCTGGGTATATATGCTTAGCCCTACAGTTTGGCATTTTACTAATTGAGGAGCATAGATACTTGCCATATCGATCTACTTCGAGTTAGACAATGTCCCTAGCATACGGTTTGGCCAGCGTGCCAGTGTCCACCCTGGCAAGGCCCCATTGCAAGATATCTTTTACGCCGAAATGGCGGCCTTCAAGCAAGTAGACAGGAACACCCAAAGCATCGTTGGTGGGAAGGAACTCGAGTCGGGGAGCGCGATTAAAACGGATAGCAAGATGCTTATTACGGGCAAGTCAACTCCCATGTCATTGGCCATGTTGCTAATCTTTGCAGTTTCTGCCGCCAACAGTGTCCGGGATGAGCTACGCGACGTGGTGCGACATCATTTGGCGGATAGGATCCGATTCTTTGAACTTGAGTATCAGCCTTCGTAGAAATAAGAAAAGAGGAGATGGGATGCTGAACGCCGTAGATGGTTTTATTTTGCCGTTTGTTAGATAGAAATTAGATAGAAACATGAGCGATCGGCGTTAGCCTCCTGAACTTGACCCTCCAACCTAGCCTTTAAATTTTACCTTTCGGTCCGTGGGCGGTCCGGGAAGAGCATCTGCATGGACGTCTATGAGAAAACCCTGATGGTCGCCAGCGACTTCGGGATTGCGGCGCAGTTACCATATGTTAAGCAGCTAATTCGCGGCTATACCGAGCGCCGGGTGCATCTCGTTTGGCAAGTCCGAGATATCAGTGAGTCCTCCAACCTGCAGATGCTCCTTCACGATAGAAACTAACAAGCTAGACATCGCTCTTGCTGCCGAAATGCTACTCAACGGCGCATTAGACGAGGATGCCCTTAATGATGGCTGGGTGAGGATACTGATGAACATAACTTTGTAGCTCTCTAACGGAGTATAGATCCTTGATATCTCCATTACTGCGAATTGGGCGAGATCCATCGAACCTCTTTTGGAAAGCGCGCACATATCTATCCAGGGCCAGCACCGTTAAAAGATATGTTTCAAGCCGAAACTGCTGGGGATCCGATGCCGACGAAGCCGGTACGACAAAGTGGACTGAAACACTCAGAGAGTCGTCGAGGGGAACGCGATTGAGAATGGGAGCACCACCAAGAGAGATAACACGATTCTTATCACTGGTGTTCGAATCGGGCCTTGGCTTGTGGCCGTGCTAATTAATTATTTAACAGCCTCCACGAATGACGAGGTGCGGGATAATCTGCGAAATGTGGTACGAGGCCATTTATACGATAAAGTGCGATTCTTTAAACTCGATTATCAGCCCTCATAGAATCATGTGGTAAGGGTTACGGCTGAAACCTTAGAACGGTTTATAGGTTCACCTTGACTTCTATTCAATTAGACGTTTAGGTAGAAATAAAGTTGCTGGCCACAGCGAGCTTCTTCCGCACCTACAGCTGAAGGTTTAGCTTCGGGTACAAGCGCCTCGGGCCTCGCTTGCTTGCGCCGGAGTCGCGGCAGCGGGAGATTTGATTAGACTAGTAAAGGATAAAATTTCTGTGGTTGAGTGGCTATAAAGCTAATACAATCGCTGACGAAATACAATCGCTGGCGGAACACAATCGCCCCATTTGAGTGGCCGTGATTCCCAGAATAAGATGTGTTCTAGCCCATGTGTCTTAAGGCATCTGTTCGACTAGGGCGCCTTTAGTCACAGGACAGAGCTTTCCACAGGACGTTAGTCATGGGCCAGGGTAGCTGGGACAGGTATCCTATCACAGCAGGCGTCCTGTGATCCCCCTCAATCTAGGCACAGCGTCCTGGAGATCACTCCGTCCTAGGACAACGGGCCCAGGACAGATTGGAGCCTGGAACTACGTTCCCAGCGCTAACACCACTCCAGGACTTATCCGTTTCCAGGCAAGCTGTCCTACATCGTCACCACTCCCAAGCATCATCGGGTTAACAGGATAGGGCGCCCGTCCCGGCTACTCTGGTTAAGGGTCTATTAGTGGGCACTGACGAAGCCGAATTTGTCGTACGACAAACTACTTCACGACAAGTTATTCCACGACAAACTGCTTTACGACAAGTCACCTCACGACAAACTACTTCACGGCAAGTTACCTCACGACAAGTTATTCCACGACAAACCGCTTCACGACGAACTGCTTCACGACAAGCTGCACTACAACAGCTTGCTTCACGACACTCTGCTTCGCGACATTTTGCTCTTTTTTTGTGTTGCCTGATTGTTGATTGTGCATTGTGTTTGCTGTTTGACATTTTGCTTTATGACGAGCTGCTTTATGATGATTTGCACTCTTCACGGCAATTGATTGATTCCTTAATTCATGAGCTCAGACGCCTTAAATGGCACCTGTGAAGCGTTTGACTACAAGTATAGGTGTTTCTCACTTCTTACTCCTATACAGTAGGGTAGAAGGTCCAGTTGAGTGCTGTAGAAGGAGGGCCAGTGCCCTCTACGTTATAAGGAAGAGGTACGGAGGTGTGCACCAAAAGTTGTGTCCGCACTCTTTGAAATGACAACTAAACTTCAGATTTTTGAATCTAATTAAGTCTGACAGCGCTATTAAAAATAAGAGTCCTAGAAGATCTTCCTAACTTAGACTAAATAGAGGTACTATTAGGTCTAGTTTAGGCCTTAGATTATCTCTAGGGGCTGTTGCTCTAGAAACGCAATTAAAAATAATTGTGTCTTTTGAAGTTAACTGGTTGTCATTATAAATCTGTGTCATTTTACACTAGCGCGGGCACAACTTTTGGTGCACACCTCCGTACTTATTCTTCCAAAACTCCATAACTTATCCCCCCTTCCCCCTTCCTGTTTTCAAGTCCCTCCCCAAATATCCTCACCTTCAGCTACATTCCTTAGCACTAAAAGACACCCCTTCCCTTGGATCCCATAAGGGAGATGCTTCTTGCGTTTGAAGTGTTGAACATGGAGATAGCGGCTGTCGTGCATGACAGGGGCCTGAAACACATATGTACACATCTACATATATATACAGTCCCCCCTTTCATAGTCACAGAAGAATAAGGCACTTACTACAACATCTATCACCTGTTTTCAACATGAAGAGCCCTAAGGACTGATTCCCGTACGGTATTCGCACATACTCCACTTTGATTGTTAAGTTTTGTTCCTTGGGGCTGATCCTCTTACGGTAGTGCACGGTAGGCGCTTACACGACACTGTTGGCGAACCAGTCCTGAGGGCCACTTAGACGTAAGGTGCATTTCCCTTATAGAGCTTAAGAAACCGTGACTCGCTGTGGGTGGTGGGTGTGAGCCACCCCGTGGCACGTACCTAGGTTCGCCTACCTAAATTTTCTATCTCAATATATATCTCGACATCCGCCGAGTTTACGACACGTGGGTAGAGAATGTGGGTGGGCGGACCTAGCGTACGTTCCCAGCATCAGTAAATACCTAGGGTGATGTACTCAAGAGGTTTGGTTTGCAGACGCTCCTCACGTCCGAATGGGCCCAGGGACTGACTACCCTACGGTGTTCGTGCAAGTCCCCACTATGCAGCAACATAGGGGAATCAGCCCCTGAGGACGCAACTCAAAAACGAAAGTGGGACCTGCACGAACACCGTAGGGTAGTCAGCCCCTAAGGAGTATCTCCCTTACGCGACCAACAGGGATGGGGTGTCGTTTGGTGCTGCGGCTGAAGACTAGAGTCAAAGTTTGATGGCATGGGAAGAAGGAATGGATACAGAGCGAAGGGCGCCCCCATAGGCCTAGCCGCCCGCACGGGCGTAAAGAATAGTCGATCAACCAATCACTTGCCATACATATCTGGAGTAAACTTAGTACAATTAACCAATTATGATTATGGTCCACCGTAGAGCAAAAGAAAGATGCGACTTTCGGTGCCCAGAATGAGGCTCCGAGAATATTTGACGTCAGACGATATAAGTTAGAACCAGGGGCCATTGTAGAGCCGGAATGGGCCCTCTTCCTGCCTCGATTGCTACAAGGTAGAGGGACCACAGCCTTCCATGGGGCATTCAATGCGACTGCTCGAGGATTACTGTAAGTGGGTGCCGGAAAGGCCACTCCTTCTTTGCATCTCAATGATCATAGTCACTATCGAGATCATCTGATGATGGGTCCGTTGTAACATCATCATCTACTCCTCGTCCGTCCTCGCAAGGCTTCAAGATGGCCCAACGGTTCAAGTTGGCCAGTTGCTTCGCCGTAGGCTGAAATCTCTCTTCCTAGGCTTCTCTCACGACTTTCCTGGTGCGATTCTTGAAGATCGCACGGTGTGAAACGATGAAAAGAACCGCCTGGTACATTGTTTGGCTATCACGAACCTCGGAGTTGAATTCCCCAACACTCAGCAGGAACGGTCCTGACACATGGATGGATGAGCTATAGAAGGAACCGTATACAAGTTCTTGACTAATTGAATGATGCATTCATGAAATTCATGAGATAAATGACGTAGTAGTACACATATATAAACACTCTAAACGCCTTCAATAGGCTATTCTATCTTGCCCTGCCAACTCCCGCTTAGAAGTTTTCCCCGTCGACCTAGTTGCAACCGATGGCTCATGTGATAGTATCTATTAGGGTAGTGCTTAGCACGCGATGGGTTTCGGCGACAATATCCTCAACTGGAGGGACGTTGCCCACCGCATGGGTAGATGTCAAGCCAGCATACTTGCCTAGGCTCATCAAGGATCTGATCAGTTCCGTATGATTTTGTTCAATCCGAGCCGCCAGCGCTCGAATGATCGACTCTGTAATGGAGTTATTCTGTCTTTGGGAATCATGAGTCTCAACCAATAAGGGATAGAGAAGGACGTACATAATGGTATCTGCCACTTCGGAAAGGATAAATACTAAGAGGGGCGCTCGTCCTGCGAGTGCTGTTAAACGTCGGCCGGTGCGGCAATGTCCCAACAAGCGATTTCTCGGCACTTCCTTGCCGGAAACTTTTCGCTTTGTTTCGAGGTATAAGGTGATGGCGACGGTAGTATCCCGGTGGCCCAACTTTCCGTTTACCTTTATGCTGGACACGGTCGGCCGCCGCCACGGCCTTGTAAGCATCAACGGACCATGCTAACTGGAGATATGCAAACCGTAAAAGAAGGCGACAAATTCGTTTACCATCGAGTAAGTCTTGAACCCTATCTAAAGCAGCGACGACCCGGGTTTCAATACTACAACTGTAATTTGGAGAATCCGAGGTGGATGAGGGCATCCAGCTTTCGTAGATCGAACGACATTGGGAAAGGAAATAAGAAATAGCGTCTGGGCTGACTAGAAGTTCGGCCACCACTGGTATTGCGGCAGGGGTCAAGTTTCTCTTATCGCTCAGCCGTAATCCTAGACTCTTTCGGGAGCTCTTTCGACGTGGTGCAGACGAGATGGGTAACCAGGCTATGGGCTCCATCTCTTTACCAAAACCTTGTCCTAGTTCTCCTCCAGAGTAATCTCGTTCGGGGAATTCAGAGGCACTCGAAGGTAAGATTTGGGTTGGTTCCGACGTAGAAACCGGAAAATTCAAAGAGGGAAGTGGCGTGCTTGACAATATGTTTTGGTTGGCATTGAAGTGGTCCGGGACTTCTTCAACTTCTTGGTGTCCGCCTTTGCGTAGAGTGGCCAAGCGTTCCTGGGCAAATATCTGTTCGAAGCTGAGTGGCAAGTTAGTAGAGTAATACTGAGATAGGTCGACGGCGTCGTCGACGAGGTCGAATGGAACGACCATATCATCATAGATGTCGCGGTCGCTTTCGCTCTCTTCGAAGCTAGAAACCGATGAGGTGTCATCGTTGCTGGCCAACACGTCGTGGATAGCCACATCATTAGTATTGAAGTTTAACTTCTTTGCTAGATGAGATGGGTGCGAAGGCTCTTCACGCCGTGAACACGTTGGCTGGGGCACATGAGCACCAACATGATCTTCACGGTGCGTCTTGTTGTCTAGTTCTTGGTAAAGCTCCGCAGCATATCCATAGGCAACGAGATCATAGGTTAAATCTTTCCATTTCAGCAACAGCTCTGATCCAGTTGAGTTCGTAGCGGTGCAGGTAAGGGCTCTTAAGTCAGCCGGCATCTGAAGAGCCGGTGGTAGTAGATTGAGGGGGACGACGCGTTCGGATTGAATGGGGATGAGCGTGCGAGGTTTTCGCGCGGCACTTCCGCCAGAAATATACGGGGCATTGGGTGGAATTGGGCAAGATACTTCACTTTATTGAGGAGAGTTGGAAGGACGGACGGTGAAGGGTACAGGAGGAGAGGGTATGGGAGATTGTAGCCTAAGTTACAATAAATTGAAAGGGAAAACAAACTCCTGCTGAGGAATAGACGGGGACCTCCTCACGAAATGTTTGAATTGTGGGAGGGCTGATTTTTACCCCTGCGGGTCCCAGAAGAAGACACGTTCGAAGAAGGACGAATACTTAACTGTGATTCGGCGCGAAGTTTCCTTAGAGCCCACTGCAGTGGATCCGGCTTACGCAGCTTATGCTGGGAGGGTCCAAAAAGTGATGTGTGGGAAATCCCTTCCAAAAGACTGCCGCAGTTCATTCTCTCACTCAGATTTCGCTACCTAGAATCTGAGCGACCACAGGAGTTTCAGGCGCAGGTTCTGGGGGCACTGTCCATCAACGGAGGAGCTTTCGATCTACTGTATGCTTTTGAAGGCTCTTCCCAACTCCTTCCCCAAAACCCTCAAGCCGTACTCAGTACTCTTGACCTCTTCTGGAATCAACACTTGCTCGTGATACGAAGGTTCCTCAAACTCCTCTCTTCTTGGGGGACCCGGTCAAATTGTTCTAGTCAGTGTTCATGGTCACATACTGTATGCTACGGAATATCGCTGTTTTCGATTTTGTGATCAATCGGTCCATCAAATCTTGCATATGCTTTTCTAACTTTGACGCCGTGAGAGCAAGGCAATCTTTACATTCTTGCAAGCCCATATTTGTGAGCCTTTCGGGCAAGGTGTCTGGGTTAGCAAACCCGGGAGAGCCGCTGCTGCTTTGATGCGTGAGCCGACTCTGATCGATACGGTCTGATAACTGGGCGCAAATCTGGAGACATCGTTGTGTGCTTAATTGTTCCTCTTGGATAAAGTCGCCGTTCTGCTGCATCTGCATCGGATTCTATGGCAGTCTTTTGAAATATCATCTCCAACTGTTCATGAATATTCTCCAGATGAGCCTCGAGATCAGCAGTGGCAGTCTTGAGAAGGTCTTATAGGCATCGAGGCTTTCAGCGGTGACGGAGATTTTGCGACTACTCAAGATTAAAAAGGAGGTTATGACCGCGTATGCCTGCACCGAATAACAGTAACTTACAGGTTCGCGTCAGTGAGGGCAATACTGATCGTCAACTTATACCCGGCCAGCAGTCGCCTGAAACCATCGATGTCCTCGCCCATGTACCTCAACTTAGCCCAGTCTCGAAAGCTCGCGCGACCACCGCCGGACCGCGACGAACATTTCATGATTTCCTGCTCGAACTCTTTGCAGGAATTGCCACATCGTAGTAAAGGAAGGTCGAGCGCAGAGAGGTCAATGTCTGTTATGGCACTAACTATCTCGGTGAGCGGGCCCAGAACCCCGCTCAAAGCCTCGGGTTCCTCAATGAGATCGCGAACGCGTTTGGGATGAGATTGGAGACTCTGGACCGTATTATAAAGTGTGGTGCTAGACTGCAACGCGAAGGTGACAAAAGCCAGCAGCCCGGACGCCAGCCCTATGGGTTCTACCATCGGAAAATCAATCAGGTATGAGACAGCGGAGGTAAGGAAGAGGTTGGTATGTGTTTATGCAGGTATTTCTTGAACTCCAGAAATATCGCTCTGTGATTGGTCCATTTCAATACTGATTCTTCATCTGGGCGGTTGAATCCCCTGGTTTTATCAGTAGTCGACGAACTAAAACGACCCCCGTGGTGCTTTTGGATCTTGCTACCAAGAAAGTCTTCAAAGGCTATGATGCTTAGGCAGGTAACTTTTCCAACCGGTAACTCGCAGGCGCAACTTGAGACTTTATGCTTTATTGGGTGGTCCCTGAATCCGATAGGGTCAGATGCTGCTTTAGAGAGATTAGCGCCATGGGTGCAGAATGGGGTCAGTTATAGGGCAGCGTTAAGCCTTCGCCCAGATACGATTAGTATATCCTGCCAGGATTGAGTTTAGTTCTTCGTGTGCCTGCCCTATTGCCCGGGACATCCTATTCAAACTATCCCCTTTGAGATAATACCGCTGGACGTTGAACAAAGAATGGCAGATTTCAAAACGGACAATGTCCAACAAAATAAAGAGCCACATAAATTCCCCAAGAACCCGAGCGAGAAATTTCCCTGACCATATACGATACTGCTGTTCATCACTTCTCTGTCATCCGACCTTTCTCTTGGTCCATAGCACCATCCGCCTGCCGTTTTTTCATCTCGTTGGGGGACGGCCTATTTTGTTTTGTTCTCGGTCCAGGAATATGCTCGTGATTACCGGATTGATGCATAGCAGCATGTTTACTGTTCTGAACCTCGAGGATTGCAGTTGAGCTGCTGGTGCCGACTTCAGCAGGGTCGGAGTGACCGGCTAAAGTTCCAAAACGGCTGCCATATCGCCTCTCGGTAAGATATCGAAGATTCTCTGCCGTCATTGAACCAACCAACTGCGCTGAATTGTCCTTAGACAGCGCTTTCTTAATATCGAATAGATCCGCTAAAGTGGTCACCACCACTTGATCGCTGTCACCTTCAGCAATCACCTCCCCAATTCTGTACACCGTCTGACGTGAAACTTCGCTAGCCACCTTGCAAACGTCTAGGCACTGCTTTGAAATATTAATATCTGCCTGTAATCGTGATCTCTCATTGTCCTTTTCAGGGTTGTCATCCTGGATTAGGGACTCTAAGCGTCTCCGAAGGTGGCTGATAGTCTCTGCGAAGCTATCTCGATTTGCGTTCAGAGCTTGACGTGTTCGCAACTGCGCTTCGAAGAAACTGTCTTCCACGGCGTTCTGGGACGTCTCGGGAAGTAGGGACGATTCCCGGTCTGACAAGGATTCGATGTAAAACCTCGCGTCTTCACAAATACGAAGACATTGTTTGGTCACTTCTCTTTCGTCTTCCAGGTCTATGCTCACACCTGAAGTATTACTGTTCTCAATATTTAATCGCGTCATCTTCTCATCAATTCGCAGTAGATGGAGCTTGAGGTTATATGCTGTGTCCTGTACCATTTCATTGTACTCTTGGAGAACCTGGTGAGATATCTTAGAGGTATGTGACATAAAATGATGTTAGTGGAGCCCGAGGTAGACGAGGTATTGTGACTAACATAGTGATAGTGCCTAGACCGACCGAGATCGTTGACTTGTACCCTGCGATAGTGTCTATAAATTCATTTATGTCCCCTCTCATAAATTCCATCTTTGTCCAATCTCGAAAGCTCGTCTTTGATTTCCCTCCAAAGCCTTCCATTGACTGCTCAAACTCGCGGCAGACTTGGCTACATCGTTCAATAGGGCCTTGGAGAAGTGTGAGCATTGACTGGTCAGCACTGGTCACTTGTGTCAACGAGTCCAAAATTTTGGTAAGATCCCCCAGCTCATCTTGAAGTCTGCGCAAGGTTTTGTTGCGGTCCTTGAAGCGTTTAACGGTTTCGTAGAGCGATTTCGTCGACTGCAAAGCGGCTGTGGTAATAGCCAGCAATGAGGCAGTAATGCTCAAAGGGTCTGCCATTTCAATGTTCGTTGCGAGATCACTACCAGGAAGTCAAAATAAATGTAACTGCGCCTTATTCAAGTGGCTAACGGCGAGTTCAAATACCGGGTTTAAGTGCTATCAGGCACATTTAATTGGCTAAAGTTAGGGCCGCGATCTCCCAATCATGCAGATGTAGGCGCCCATTTAATGTGAGCGAACCCCGCCCAAGTTCCATATTCCTACTGGCACCTATTTCATTGGTCTCTCCTACAGCGTCGTCATGCGAAATTTGCCGGACTGTCATCGCTCGCCATGGGCGGCTCCCCAGGATCATTCAGCTGGCGCTTTCCAGGATGAAGTTTGATTCGTAGGAGTCTGGAGCTAGCAGGGCTTAGCGGCTAATCGATCAATCACCGTTCGCCCAGCGCTCAGCGCTTTACAAGGAATGCTGAGGAGGAGACGGAGAGGCGGGGGGGCGTGGGGGGGGAGGGGCGTTTTCGCCACAATAGTCCATTAGTACGTCTTTGTCCCCCTAACGACCCCATTCGCCCTTGGCACGGCCATCGTTTATATTCTAGCCAACATCATGTTCTCAAATCTCCTCTTCCTGTCTTCAAAACCGTTCTCCACCCGCGTGCTGCGCCGACAGCTTACATTCTTGTTGACTTTTAGTGATGCTCCGATCCATGTCTTATTACCAATATTGCCCTCAGGCGTCCAGCAGGCTTTCCACTCGATAAGATACAGGTTAAGGTCGCCATGTTTGCGACTGTCGATGACACTATGCACATGGGAAAGAAGATTGCCGTGACATTCTGCTTGACAACGTCGTGTGTGGGGTTCTAACGGCGAAGGATCGTCCTTGTGTTTTTGGAGCATGGCCTCCAATATAACCTCAGCGTCTCGGATCTCGAAGTCTGTCGAAAGCATCCATCGATTGTCAGTTCCTAGTAGGTACTCGGATTCGCCATGGTCATAACAGAATCTCTGCTCATAGGCTGCATTATGGTCCCAGAGTCCATCGGGAGGGAACCCAATATCTTCGAGGCTGACCGAAGAGGTCCCCGGTGCACTCGTCGCCGATCTTTGGCCTTCCTCTTCTCCGTCGGAGGCCGTGTGGTTAAAATGCGCCGCCGTGGTGAAATGGCCCAACACTGGCAAGGAGGGCGTCAAAATGTCAGGTACTGGGACCGAACCAGGATGGAAGATGGCCGAGTCGGAACCGCTGTCACCGACTGCTTCTTGTTAACACTTCTCATCCTGTGCTGAGATGGGCGATGACATACCTTCATCGCCAATGTTGAGAGTGAGTTGCTCATGTGCATGGTGAGTATTGCGAATTGATTCTCGACGTCCTTGGAGATGGATGTCGAATGTATTCGACTGTCTAGAAGGCCACTGTTGCTTCGCATCCGGGTGTTTCGAGGCTGTCAATAGGCCAGAAATTCAGAGAAATGCCAAGAATCAGGGACATGATCTTGGCCTCATGGGTGTCTTGCTGCATGTCATCGGCGATGCGGCCAATAACGTCGGGGTTATCATAGCTGCGGCTGTGATTTGGAAAAGCAAAGTACAACGCCAGATACTACGCCGATCCAGCTGTCAGCATGGCCATTGCCTTCATGATTCTACTTTCTTCCTTGCCATTGGTCAAGAAGTCCGGCACCATCCTGATGGAAAGCGTGCCCATCGGTAAGAAGCCCGTTGTCATCTTCTGCGGCGACGGGACCAATGATGCAGTTGCTCTGGCTCAAGCCACCATTGGGGTACACATGAACGAGGGAACCGACGTCGCCAAGTCCGCTGCCGACGTCGTCCTCATGCGTCCCAGCCTGGCGGGGATCCTCACTACAATCGCCATAAGCAAGAAATCAGTCAACAGGATTAACTTCGGTTGGAGCTTCGTCTACAACCTGTTTGCCATCTTGCTCGGCGTTGAGGCGTTCGTGAATGTTAGAATTCCACCCGAGTTCGCAGGTTTAGGTGAGCTAGTGAGTGTCTTGCCTGTTATCGCTGCCACTGTGCTTCTACGATGGTCGAAGATCTAGTCCAACAGCGCAACAATTTGGACCAAGGTTCTGAAGCAAGTCTGCGAAGCTGTAGATTGAGTGATTTTAGGCATAAACGCACGGAAGTTGGAAGCATTACTGGGATGGCTAATAGTCATTTCTTGGCTGCCCGTCCAATCATTTTGCCGTACATCCAATGGCAGCCCTTCCCGTGATGGAAGCCGTGTTTTAGGTTAGCGTACCAAGAATTGGCGTTGAGAAAGGCCATCCGAGCGGAACTAGGTTGAAATCCGCCAATTCTATTCGCTTAAAACTAATGAACTAAGCCTATCTAGGCAATGTGACAACTCAAGGAATGCAAGAGATACTGCACCGGGCTTAGTAGGGACATCTTATCGGAAAAAGTCGCTCGGGCTGTGAATGCTTCACACCGCCCTTCGACGTCTACTATCTTTTATTTGAGTGACGCTCCCAGTTCAAGAAAAACTCTCCATCTTAGGTCACAACATCAATCATGAATTGCCCTTCCAGACCAGACAACATTGAGGGTCATCCCGACTGGAATCAGAATCCACAAGCGCTGAGCTCGGATCTGACCACCCGGGCCGACCTCAATGGTATTGCTAACCAAAGAGAACAAAGAGATCACGGCTTATGTTCACATCTTGACGTCCAAGAAGAAGATCGAGCATGGGATACTCAGACAAAGAGGCTGGGAAATCTAAATGGGAAATCTAAATGGGAACCCTCCATCCAAGGGTCCTATGCAGTTCAGCATAAACCCAATCCGTCAGATCAATCTCAACAACACGACTTCAAATATGTCCACTCAGCTGCGAGAGTCAAAACGAAACCCTATATCCCTCCTCCTGACCGAGCTTCGCAGAGTTTTATTCCGCTACGCCAAATTCGTCGGGCCAGGGTTCATGATTGCAGTTGCATACATCGACCCTGGAAACTACGCAACAGATGTCGAAGCCGGTGCAACAACTCAATATTCCCATCTCTTCATTATCCTCATGGCCAACCTCTTCGCGATCTTCCTCCAATCGCTCTGTATCAAACTCGGTAGTGTAACAGGTTTGAACCTGGCCGAAAATTGTCGGAGACATCTTCCAAGATGGTTGACTCTTCTTCTATACATCTTTGCCGAATCCGCCATTATCGCTACCGATATTGCAGAGGTAGGCCTTGCCCCTTTCTTTTACTACTTTAGAAAGTTTCGGCTCATTCCAAGCTCGTTAGGTAATTGGTTCGGTCATAGCCCTCAACCTCCTGCTGAACGTTCCCTTAGTGGCGGGCTGTGTCATTAGCCTGGTGGATGTTCTCATTCTGCTTATCTTCTACAACCCAGACGGAAATATGACTCGCCTTCGGCTCTTTGAGTGCTTCGTCATGATGTTAGTGTTGGGAGTCATGATCTGCTTCTGCATCTAGCTCTCCTACATTCCCGACACGAATGTCGGTGAGGTCTTCAAAGGTTACGTCCCATCCTCAGACGTAGTGAAAGGAAATGGTATTTATCTCTCTTGCGGCATTCTGGGCGCGACAGTCATGCCCCATTCCATCTTCTTGGGCTCCGGCATCGTTCAACCGCGTCTAAAGCAATTCGACTTGCAAAATGGTCACTACACCGAAGGCAATCGCCCCGCAACAACGACGTTCGACCAAACTCAAGATCTAACCGAGAAATATCGTCCCTCTATCCAAGCAATCCGTTCCTGCCTCAAATACTCGATAGTTGAACTCGCCACCTCGCTGTTTACCTTTGCCTTGTTCGTGAATAGCGCAATTCTCATCGTCGCCGGTTCTTCGTTATATCCTAAAACTGAAGCCACGGAAGCCGACCTATTCGGCATCCACGCCCTACTCACTAAGACCTTATCAAAGGCAGCTGGCGTACTCTTTGCATTGGCCCTCCTCCTCTCGGGAACTTCTGCAGGCATTGTGTGTACAATGGCCGGGCAGATGGTCTCAGAAGGGATGCTACGCTGGACCTTGAAACCGTGGCTACGACGATTAATCACTCGATCGATCAGTATTGTGCCTAGTATCGTTATTGCAGCGTCAGTGGGCAAAAGTGGGTTGAATCAAGCATTAACAGCAAGTCAGGTCGTGCTCAGTGTCATTCTACCTTTCGTGACTGCGCCTTTGCTTTGGTTCACTTGCCGCAGTCAGGTTATGATTGTGAAGGTTGATGAACAAGGCAGGGGCGGCGGAGAGAGAGAAGCTGGTGAAATTGTCAATATGCGGAATGGATGGATCGTGACTATACTGGGGGTGTCGATTTGGTTGGTGCTCGTGGTGATGAATGTGGCATTGCTTGTGTTGGTTGGTATGGGCAAGGCTTGAGTTGCGAGCCGGGGGGAATGGTGGGTGCAGAAGATACGACCTGGTGAAAGGTCTGCGTGGGTGGTTGGGACAAAGATGTTACAATCCAGGCTGCGCGTACCACCTCGCGACCAATCAAGGTGAAGGGTTTCCTGTTCAGGAAGTATTGGACTCTGAGGACTCGCAAGACTCGTT
This sequence comes from Rhinocladiella similis, assembly GCA_024082115.1. NCBI lineage: Eukaryota > Fungi > Ascomycota > Eurotiomycetes > Chaetothyriales > Herpotrichiellaceae > Rhinocladiella > Rhinocladiella similis. Next base: position 22,443 of record JAMRYE010000001.1, read on the forward strand.
TCCCGAGCCTCACGAGTCAAGCGAGTCATTTGAATTGTTGATATCACAGTCATTACTATAGTTTACATAGGACTCCTCGCTTAGCTTAGCACTTAAGACCTTGTCCACACATGGTACACGTTCCCACTCACACTGTCCGCTGTAGTTAGCCCCAGCTCCTGTCGTACCCTGGCGGGTACGTAACAGCAGGTGACGTTCGATGAAGGCGGATCCAGTTACAGTTGTCGTGCTTCCCGAAGCATCTCGTTTTGAACAGTCCATTATGCCAGGTGGATGGCAGCAGGGGCAACAGCTCCGGGTTCTCATGGTAGTAATCTTGCAGTGTCATTGCGCGACGGCGCCATTCTCGTTTTGTGGCAGCATGGCTATCATAGTAGACGTCTGCTTCAGGTTGGGTCTCGCTGTTGTTTCTAAAGAAAGTGTTCGATCTTCGCCGGTCGTGGGCTAGAGGGTTTGGTGATGATTCGTTTGCGCCTCCTTGAAAGGCGATATGTCGCATAGGTGATGGAGATGCAACCGCCTGTGCGTGTGTTTGAACTAAAACTTGATCGCAATGGAACCACGCGATCCTTCCGCGCAGTCGTTCTCTCTTGACTTGGTCGCTGATTGACTTCGAGGTGCAGTCTTGATTCAGCATGGGGCGATGGCCTTGCTGCAACAGGTACCTTATGGGCACCCTCTGCAGTAGATCCTCTAACGATTCGAGGCATAGTTTTCGCCGCTAATGGCCCAAAAGCACTAGCAAAACTGAAAAATTAAATTAAAATATTGAACATCACGAGGAGGAAAAAACCCCCAATAATGACTTCACTTGCAAGAACAGCGACAACGATATCAGCCATTGGCCGAGGTCTTGGAAATTAATTGGCGGCATCTGCCACATCGTCGTCCAGGATTTTGCGGAGCCTTCCGATTGAATCATGTATTTGGACAGCTGCTACAGCCTGTCTGTCTGTCTGTCTGTCTGTCTGCACCTCATTAGGCCCCAAGCATTTTGAAGCTCTTCAAACTACTTGCCTCGACTTACTGCCGCTTCATCGAATCACGAATTTGGCAGGGGAAGGACGGTTGATCAAGATCGATGGGCGACCTGAAGCACAAAAGCTCCAATTAGATGTGTCTAGCAAAGCTGAACTCTCAGCACTCGCTTTTCTTTTTCATTCTTACTTTCGATGTAGTGCGAATCTCTTCGGCCGCTTGGTTGAATGAACACTCAAACTAAGTAAAGTCTCTCCATCCCTGAAGCACTTAGCTCATCCGAAAATTGAATCTTTACCAGTTGAAAACGAACTTGGACGAAAACGAATACTTCTTGCGAGCCCACCAACTTGTGGATTCCTCCCTCCTTGCTTATAGTATTCCCGTACAATCCTTCCCTTTTCCATGAAGTATGATGCCCACGGGAATGAAAATGGCGAGCAGGACAACGATTGCAATAGCAACCTTGCACCACAGCTGAGTACTTTTGTTCTCGTACGATTTCCTCCACAACGTCGCCAACGAACCTACAGGTGGCTATCATTCGAGATCAGCCAGAGAAAGAAGACATGGGCTTTAGATGTAAAGAGCTCACTCTCTCGCTTTGCATGGATTCAGTACAGAACAAGGTGCCTCAACTTCGTTTAGGGTGTGGATTATTGTAGAACACTTTGTTTTGGCCTCACATGGTCGCCTGGACACTTCGATACATGATTTGTAGTGTGCTTGATGTAGTGTGAAACCGTCGTCGATCTGACCGAGCAAAACACGAGAAGGAAAATGAAGCAATCCTATGTTAGCCTTGGTGCGGGGGCAGGTGCAGATCTTGGCGCAGGAGTTCTAGCCACCTTTGTGGTGTTGCTCCACGCTGCCTGCGCCGCTCAAGCTGTGGATGCTCGATTCACCTAGATAAATCGCCTCAAGGGAGCTCCTACTCTCTATAAGTTGACCGTTTTCCTACCATAAACATCCGCTGCGAAGACGACTTGCGACAATTTTTTGTGTCCATACAATCAGTGCCGCCCAAGCTTACGACCCTTTTGACTCGCAAACTACATTGACCGCTGTGTCTCCTCTTTGGACCTTCGCCAGCGTCGATGGGCGATACGCCCTCCCCGGCATCCCTATGTACGACCGGTAAATCGCACAATGGAACCTCTTATCGCTAACGGCTGGCATTGTCGCTGTCCTACACCTCATGTCAAAGCTCACAAGCTACATTCAACGAAGCTAAAAATGCACCAGCGGAGAAGGCGAAGGTGATCGTCGATGCCGGTAATCTCTACAGTCTGTCGACCACTCTACGCTTTCAAGTCAAAGAAGCCCAATTCGACGATCCCTGGTTCAATCAAGTGAAGCTGCGAAAATGGCCCACTGGATCAATTCAGAAATGTTCTTGAAGCAATGGTGAACGACTACCATCAAGCAAGGAAAAGAGACAAAACCAAAACAGCACTATCGTGGAAACTCAGCAAAAAGGGGTTGGAAAATGCGTTGGCTCAAATTTCTCGCACACCAATATGCGCCGTATAATAGGGGGGTTTGGTAGGTCCGTTGTTCTAGCGACTACTGAAACGTGTGTCTCAGCATTTATAGAGAGGATAGTTGAACGAACTATTTAAGTCAATGCTCAAGGAGGATAACATGGTAATGCATTGCAGGCAACATTGTTTGCAACCGCCACAAGGGGATGAAGATGCTATTAGATGCCGGATCTGGAAAGGAATCTTAATGCCCTAGGCGGTAAGCTTGGTGATATGTTCACGTTCTGATATTGACTTGTCAACCACTCCGAAGGCGGAAAATATTGAGTTTGCTTCTGCCGGATTCGCAAACTACTGTACCACAAGATCGCAGTCACAATCTATTAGAAAGTACCGTTAAACATGTCTATGGTTCATTGCTGGGTTGTAGTTAGCGCAAGCACTGGCTCTTATGCCTTCTATTGTGGATCAACTGTGCACTGCTCGGTCATCCCAGTAGGGCGACATATTAGTGCCCCGTGTCAGGTGGACGAAGTGGCCACGCGCGGTTGTGGAGCAAGCAGAATAGGGTTTCAACGTAGCAGGAATCGGGCTCATTTCAGAGGGTTGAATGTGGTTTGAGTAGGGCGACCATAGAGTATCGATTTTTATAATTCAAGCAGGTGCCCCGGATAGGCGCCTGAAAGAGCAGGTATGAAATAGGACGAAAACAGGCCATGAGGGAGAGGGATCCATACAAGTCCCAATGGAGACCTCCCATCACAATAATTCTCCATTAACAACTTCAGGAATATGACTTTTTTTTTCTTGTTCATGTGCAGTGCGGTCTGAGGACAAGCGCGAATGTGGTAGGGTCCGGTCGAATGGGCTGCAGGAGGATATGGACCAGAGGCAGAAGATGCCGTACAATGGTGGGAATGGGCTGAGAGCAATGGCTCTCCTGCGGGACTTTCAATGCGCATGACGAGGCGGACACATAAGAGCCGGATCGGGTTCTTTCTCAATTTTTGCTGTTCCACTTAGCGAACAGGCCAGACGTCTCCAAATGGACATGCCAGCTGCTCAATCGCCTCCCTAATCGATGGTGGCCACGTGTCATCGATAGATGTATAAAATCGTCCAGTTCTTCGGTCGGAAAGTATCAGCAGCGCATCGTCAATGCACAACTCGACATATTGACGAGTTTGGCTGACAAGGCTGGCTCTTCTTCTTTGCCGCCTTCCTGTTTTTCGTCGTTTCCCGAGCGTCATTGGAAGCATCGATCTAGCCGTTGACTCTGTTGAGGATGGAGCAGTATCTGAGGTGCACTTTCACCGCGGTATATTTAATGGGCAAAACTGACCTGCCCAATTGTCAAGTCCGCTTCCAGCCCGAGACATGGCCAAGCTCATTTTCGACCTGTAGCCATGATCTTGACTCTTGAGCGTCGCAGCTTCTTGGTGGCTGTGCCGGAAATCTAGGGGTGGCGGGAGAAATCACATGTTTTTATTCTACTTAAACTCGCTAAGACGATCGGCAGGGATCTCGTATATTTCTTGGACGGCGCTTTCACTTTTTAAGGTACTCAATTTGGTCTTGGCATACAGGTCTCTTTGTTCAATACTATTACTACCCCAAATTTGTTTGAGAAAATATTGTCGTGCTGCGTCCATCATTGACTTGGGCGCATTTAGAATTGAATCGCCTTGCCTCTTGGAGACTTTGTTCTTGAAATTCAGAATACAATCGAATAACGAGCGCAGGGGGAATGACTCCCTTTGGTGGAAAGAACGACATTTGGTCGCAAAAGCAACCATCCCGGAGACTTCTCACTCAGAACAACGAATTCCTAGATCCATCGACACCGAATGGCAACCTCAGTTCCTCACCTTTACTTTCGGCTGGGTCAACGCCGCAACGATGACCGGCAACACACTGACTATCTCGCCGAGACCTGCGTAAGCAGGGGGAATGCGAACTTTGACAAAAGCTCCTGCTGCGAGCAGGATAGCGAGCACATTGTATACGGCTGACCAGATGAAGTTGAAGGTGATGCGTCGAAATGCAGCCTTCGATACATCAAGCAAATTGACCACGCCGTCGAGATTACGGAGAAGGACAACATCCGCCGTGGCACGCGTGACATCTGAGGAAGACTCGATCTGAACGCCAACGTTGGCTTGAGCCACGGCGACGGCGTCGTTGGTTCCGTCTCCACAGAACAATGTGATCTTTCCGGCATCCATGAGTTGGCGCACATACTCCTGCTTCTGTGCTGGAGTTCTTTCTGCAGCGACGTTCTCCGGAGGAATGTTAAGGTCGGCGGCTACGCCCTCAACGACCCGGCGAGCATCGCCACTCACGATGTGGACGGCAATCTTGCGTCGATGAAGCTCTCGAATGACATTAGTAGCTCCTCCACGAAGCCGAGACTTGAGACCGAATATTGCAGCCAGGGAGCCGCCGGCTGTAACACAGAGCATTGTCAACCCGTGTGCTGCGAAATCGACGACCTGAGGTGTCTCGCTAATCTCGAGCCACTTCGCGTTACCAGCACGGATTGTCTTTCCTTGCCATTGTGCTTCAACTCCGCAGCCAGGAATGGAAGCGAGTCCTTCGACCTCGATGCCACGTATCTCCCGCGCCCCCAGCGCCTTTGCTACGGCTTCGGACACTGGATGGTTGTTGCTCCTCACCATTGTCATAATTACAGAGAGCATAGCGTCTTGATCATCTTCGTCCGTGGGGAAGAGCAGCTCTTGTACAATCTCGAGGCTTGGCTCAGTGAGCGTTCCTGTCTTGTCAAAGACCACATCAGTGACTTTGAAGCCGCGCTGGATGACATCTGCAGTTTTGATAATCACACCTCCACGGGCAGCCACCCCTCCAGCGACTACGAGAACCATTGGAACTGCCAAGCCCCAGCGCACAGGGACAACTGATGGCCAGCACAGCGATACAATAGCCGATAGCAGTTCCGATGGCGTCATCGGCAGGTCGTTTTCGAACCTTCAGAACAACCAAGACCCAGATCACGAAGACAATGAGAGCTACCGTGCATACCACTGGGATGAAATATCCGGCTACCTTATCGGCCAAATCTTGGACGTGGGGCTTGAAGCTCTGCGCCTGATCGACCAAGTTGGCAATATCGGTAATGGTATTCCTCCCTGGCAAGCGAGATACACGTGCTGTCAACCTTCCGCCGCCGTTGACAGTGCCTGACACGACAAAGTTGCCCGCGGTTTTGAAAACGGGTAGGCTCTCACCCGTGAGCATTGACTCATCCACCTCACTCGTTCCTTCAAGTACATCAGCATCGGTGACGATCCGGGAATGCGGCAATATTGCGATTCTGTCCCCGTATTGAAGTAATCGGGCGTCAATCTCAATGACTCCGCTTGTGGTCTGGTCGATGAGCATAGCTGTCGACGCTTGCAGAGACCTCAACGACACCGCCTTCACTGCTCGTTTGCGAGCCCAAGCCGCAAGTAATCGACCAAGCAGGATCAACGTGATCAGCATTGTACTTGTTTCGAAGAAGGGTTTGGTCTCCAGGTCAATGCCGGCGAAGAAGAGACCAGTCGCAACGATGGAATAGACGTATGCGGCTGTAATGCTGATGACCACAAGCATATCCATTTCTACGACTTTGTTGTATATCAAGGACGATATGGCGGGAATGTAGAACTCTGGGACAGCAATTGCTTGAACCATCGTGGCGAGGATCACGGCAGTTATCAAAGTGGTATGCTCGGAAACACCAGAAGGACTCCCCCATTCGAGTACAACAACTGGCGTTGTCAGAATGAAGGCCGAGGTGGTCAAAGCAAAGACTCGAATTAGCCTACGCTTTCCTTCGTCAAGATAGGAGTCGCTGCGGAGGGGTCCAAGTTGAGCGTCGACACCAGCGAGCATATCTCTGGCACCAATGATGCACGGGTCATAGCTGATCTCATATGTGGTCTTGGAAAGCTTCTCGCAGCGTTCGACTCCACGGGGTAGGTTGTCTCGAAATTTGCTTGCTTCTGCCACACTCATGGTGACGTCGATACTCTGGGTATCGGAGGAGAAAGGCGTCAACTTATACCCGGTGGCTCGCTGGGCACTGCGAATCACGTCGTCCAGGGTACTGATTCCGGTCTCGAGGTCGAATTCAGCAACTCCACTGATGAAAATGACCTTGACGTTCCTGGTGCCTGCCACAACCTGAAGTGCTCGAGTCAAGTTATTGGCGCAGCCAGAGCAGTCCATTCCTGTGACATTGAGAAGGATATGTGACATTCCTGCTACCTTCTCGATGTCCACCGAAGTCGTTTTTGGAGCGCTCTGACGCTCAAATTCAATGTCATCGAGACTTTCATGGCTGCCACAGCATTTGATCTCAGATTGTGTTGATGCCAATTCCTTTGGCGCCCTCTTGAGACGACGGCGAGACAAGACAGACCCGTGCTCTTTCACGTTGAGATGATGGCTGTGGGAAGTGCTGAACGCAGCAACGCCACTAGCCGAAGGCTGAGGGCTGCAAAACTCGATTCGTGTAGCCGAAGAGAGAATGCTTCGACAGATGCACCGAGCTGACTCAAGGTATGTGGCATATTTCTCCATGGCAGCTTTAAGGTGGACGTTGCAAGGTTCATCAAGATGTGTTCCGTCCTCGCCATGAGCGTGCTCGTGCGCTGCGGCGATGTGGACATGCTTGCTCGCCTTCGGCCCGTGAGCGTGACTATGAGGGTAGCCCGTGAGTATGATCGCAGCCGTCGTGATGAGTGGTCTTCTCGTCTAGCTTGTGGCTGTCTGTGTCGCTGGAGCACTCAACCTGCTGATTGGCGCAAGCCATGGAACACTCGATAGCTGCGGCAGTCTTGATGCAATTTTCTGCAAATCTTCGTCAGCGAAACTTCAGAGGGGATACTGGGTCATTTACCATTGCATCTATCGTCCTCATTACACCGATCCATGATGTCTCCGCCGACTCCCAATTCTGCCACTGCTGAGCTTGTTGGATTACAACCTGGACCACCATGAGCCGATGTTGAAGGCTTCGCCACCGGACCACCACAGCAATCACCGGGGCCATCGATAGTTTTGCCAGCACAGTGGGAGGCCATGTTGATGGGCTTGCAGGTTTTCGGGTCTTTTTCCGAAGTGGACAATGAGAATACGTCTTGAGGGTAAGGAATCAAGGTGAGGTGCAGAGCGATGACCTTCCGCCGATGTTCGGGCTGGTGAGTGATATTAAAGAACCTTCACTTGTCCTAGCCGGACTCGGCAATTTCAACCGCAGGACACACCAAGCCACTTGGCACTGCGCCCCTGGGATTGCGACGACACTGCTGCGCAAAATGGCTTGCTAGTGGCGATAGAGTATTGTACAGCCTACCGAATAATGTCGCTGGCGGTTGCAAGATGCACGAGAAACAAGAACAAGCGCTGGTCTGAATTGCCGAACGACCTCTCCTTCTCGCCGAAAAGACAAGTGATACGGGGTAAAGACCGAAGCTAAGGCGGCAGATGACACCTATTAATTAAGTCTGATTGAGAAATGGTGAATGTGGTAAGCGCAATGTCTTTCTGCTGGGCCAGGGAGGATGATTACTGGCAAGCCTACGAACGCGGTGTCTCTTTTCTCTTTCTTTTAGCCCACACGATCACGTGACGCTCGGTGTGAGGAGAAGTGCAAATTTCACTCGTGTAACTGCAAGTTCACACCCTTAACTGCAAGTCCACCTCTTTGATATCCCTAGCTTCTGAAGGCCACATATCATCAGCGCAGTCTATTTTTCCGGGGTCCAGGATGGTTCTACATCTATCCAAGACGACCAAACTGGTCTTGCTCCTCACTATTGATATACTCTTCTTCCTGGTGGAATTGATCGTGGGCAAGTTCACACCTTTAGATGCTTCCCCAGCTACAATAACTGACCCTCTTCGCAGGCTTGAGCGTTCATTCCCTCGCACTCGTGGCTGATGCCTTCCACATGGTCTGTACTCCAAACTAGCTGCCTCATGGAACTCTTGTTGACTAGCTCCATCAGTTCAACGACATTCTGTCATTGCTGGTCGGCCTCTGGGCTATCCGCGTCGCGACAAGACGCCAGCCATCTCGTGTTTACACTTATGGAGTATGTTCACCGCCTGCAGTCCCCAAGATTGTGACAAGACTGAGACGCCATGTTTTTAGTGGCAGCGCGCTGAGACGCTCGGTGCGCTGATCAACGGAGTGTTCCTCGTCGCTCTCTGCATGTCGATTTTCCTCGAGGCAATCCAACGTTTCACCGAACCCCAAGAAGTCTCCAACCCGATATTAATTCTCGTAGTCGGCTGCAGTGGCCTCGCCTCGAATTTCCTCGGCATGGTCCTCTTACACGAGCATGAGAAACCTGAACCAGAAGCAAGCAATATTCCAGAGAGATTGTCCGACCAGGATGAAATAAATGCACCATCGGCACCACAACATGCACGTGGGCCCAAACGGGCTGCGACCTTGTCGCAGATATCGGTGCATCCTATGGCTTTGCGCGCGGACGTCATTGCAGCTGGTCAGTCACACACACTCCCTGAAAGTAGCGAGCAGGACACCGAAAATACGCCACTTCTCGCGGGTCAATCGCTTGCGTCTCCATCTGAAGACCGGGCTGGGCCTCCGGATCTACACATCGACCATATCCATAAGCGACATGATGGCAGCAAAGAAAAGGGCAAAAGTCAGGACCTGAACATGACAGGCGTGTTCTTGCACGTTCTCGGGGATGCTGTGGGCAATATCGGTGTCATCGCTTCGGCCCTCTTCATCTGGTTGACCGATTTTAGCTGGCGTTTCTACGCAGACCCCACTGTCTCCGTAATTATCACGGCCATCATTCTGCATTCGGCCATCCCACTGTGCACTGCGGCCTCGCGAATCCTGTTGGAAGCTGTTCCTGAGGGCATCAATATCGATGAGATCAAACAGGACATCACCACTCTGCCTGGCGTTGCGAATTGCCATGCGTTGCACGTCTCGCAATTAAGCGATTCGAATGTGATTGCCACCGTCCATATCGAAGTTGACTACAAAGTCGTCAAGGACAGCCATGAGCAGTATATGCAGCTGGCCTCGGTCATTCGAGATTGTCTGTCTGCTTATGGCATACACAGTACCACCATTCAACCAGAATTCTTTGCAACAACAGCGGAGAGGACATCCACGTCAGGGGGTGCAAACTGTGCGGCGGCGTCGTGATTCTTCAGGACACACAAGCAATCGATGCCACCTGCGGAAGAGACGGTCTGTGTTCATAATGGAACAGGAAATGTCGTTGAACATCTGTTGTTATATCTTTTCTTTAGTGGGTTTCTTTCGGGTTATGAGTGGGCTGGTCCACAAGCAGGGTCTCGTCCGACTTAGGGGCAATGTTAAGTGGCTACACATCTTCTGTTGGGACTATGGTTGGCTAGCAGATACTTTCCTCTATCACTTGGTGTATTACCAACAGCACGCCACAGTACATTTGCCCCGACTTTTTCCTTGCTTTTGATGGAGATCGACGAGGGATGTACGGCTCTACTGGAAAATTGCCTAGACAGAGGGAGGCACAATACAGCGTTTTCAAAGTACTTGCCTAAACTTTTGTAAAGGGAACCATAAACTGGATAAATTGACCCTCGAAACAACAGTTTTTTTGTCCAAATAGCTAGTGCACTAACTGGATGAAGCGACGCATAACAATCCTAGATACTAATACGGAAGCCAGTCACCTAATGTTGGTCAAAGGATGACGATAGACCATCGTCTCTGTTCGGGCGCAGTTGTGCCGGATCAATTGAACAGTCAGTCAGTTCGGACATTGGCTGAGTGAAGCTATTGCAGGACATCCATGGACCATTCTCTGTAATTGTGCAGTTGAGATCAATGTTGGCCGTATCCACGTTGCTCGTATCCGTGCTGACTGTTGCCATGTTGATTGTATTCTTGTTGGTTGTGTCCAGTTGGTTTGTTGCCATGCTGATCGTACCCATACTGGTTGTATCCACGTTGCTCGTATCTGGGTTGCTCATAGCCGTGCCCAGCACTGTAGTTGTGCCGCTCGCGGTTGGAATTCTCGTATCCATAAGGGCCAGGTTGAACTCCATAGGAAGGGACATGGTTCTGTGGAAAGGGGGCATGCTCTGCTCGAGGATCTCCGTGCTCGTATCCCCCCGAGTAATGGTCATTTCTGCCTGGGAGACCAGAGCCATAGGCTCCCGAATGTTCTTCCGCAGGACGTCCCTGGTAATTGTTTTGGTAAGGGCCATTCATTTGTCCATGTCCAGCGTTTGGCTCGTAGTGACCCGCGGGATTTCCGGAGTATGGGATGCGTTGCTGAGCTTCTGGGCCACTCATAGTGCCAGGAAAGCCGCCTGTCACATACATACGTTAATAAGCTCTTTTCAAAGAGACCTTCGGAGATCCATGCGTACCGTAAGGTTGCTGATTTCGTCTATCTTCCGGATGGCTCTGCCCGGTAACTGCGTCCGTGATCTTGTGCACCACCCCTGAAGTGCCGGAAGATTGGCCCTGACCCTGACCCTGACCCTGTTTCCCTCCAGCGAGTTGTCCAGCGATTTTGAGCAAATTATCCATGGGTACCAAGTACTAATGGTTATATGTATGTGAATTGCAAAGTTGAATGCGGGCCAATAAGTCGATTGACGATGGCGCAGAAGTCGAGGAGGTTTAAGAGGCTTCAACGGAACTGTAGGTGGAAATGTAGTGGGATAAATGCGAGCTAGGATGAAACCTCATTTGACTGGTCTAGATATAGGAAAGCGTGGCACTAATGGCCGTATCTTTATAAAGAACACCCGGCGACGTGACGCCCTTTGCGGTGGTTGGGGAAGGAGTCCCGTAGCCCTGTGGCACACAAAGTCTTCACTGAAGTCGACTGTGATACTACCCCGTTGATCTACACCTCTTCTAGTTCCATCGGAATACCTCCATAACCATACTATTTGCTATCTCGTTTTCCTCCTTCGCCGCAGAGATTTCAGGTACACTAGCATACCTTCTTCCTTTACCAAGTTGATCTTATTAACCATGGGAATCAACGATACAGTTGGAATTTACACACAATCTTAGACTGGTTGCCGACGCTTCCGAGTCTCAACGATCTGGTCTAACTTCTTCTCAGTTAAGTGACCTAATCGGCTTTATCTCGCTCAGGAGATCCGGTGTACTAAGCCTTCGCGTGAAGATGTGGGAGAGACCTAATTCTGCCGGACTGTATTTCGAGGGCCGAGGGAAAAGCCCAGTGCACGTTGCCTAAGGCCCGGTATGTGTCCACGCTACTGAAGACACGTAAGCTCGCTTGACGCAAGCGAGGGGTAACCAAGTCACTCTTTATCCACTTGGTTATGCACATCATCCGTTTCTCTTCCACAACTACAACGCAATTTATGATTCAGCCCATTCATCACGTCGGATCTCCTAACTAAATTCACGGACCAATTGTCCAACAAAAACAGGCCACAGGGCGGACAACAACCGTCATCATTACACAAGGTCATGGATGCCCATTACTAGCCAGATCCATCCTCAAGACTACCAGAACCAGTAAAACTCACCATTCTCCGGGTACGGGCAGGGCAGAGGACCAGGGCCTGGATATCAGCAATCTGGCCATTCAGGTACTGTATACTTGATCAAACTTTCATTCCTTTGACTCGCTTTTAGTCAGCCAATGCAAATGGATTGTGGCGCCAATCGATAGTCACGTGACCAACTGCGTCATAGACCTGCGAAAGAGGTGTTTGTTCCGCTGGCCACCCAGCGTTGCGGAAGCTTGCCTGTGAACAAACCACTGGTACATAAAGTCGGCTGAAATAAGATGCAATTTATCCAATCGTACGTGTCCAACAATCAAGGCCTCCGGCTTGGCGTCGTCGGTGAGTACAGTTTGATAACCATACCGAAGGTGTGACACAACGCAGACCACTTCTGACATTTCTCCTTTCAGGCTTCCTCGCTATCCTAGGAGAAGGTTCCGTAGATACAATTGCCCAAGTCGCTACGCTAAGCTATCTCATCTACCTCCCTCGCCTCATTCCTGCGCCGCAGATCTTCATTAGGCCTTCGCGGCCCGAGAAATTTCAGACCACTGCTGGTGCAAAAGTAATTGGAGTCTATTCGGGTAACACTGGAGAAGATATTCACCATGTCGCCCACGCCTTGCACCGCGGAGACAAGTTGAACGCCAACACTGTCAGCTGTATCCGGGTGAAGGAAAATGACAAGCCTCGTCCATCGATCAACAGATTTGGTCCATTAGCATTCCTGGCCATTTTGGGAACGGCAATGACTTGTGCCTTGTTGGGGCTGTCGATTTACTACGAGGACGGGTAAGTGGAATACTTTACTGCTTCATATCCCTATTTACCCTTGTTGAACAGCATGTCATTGTTGGCTACTCTTCTGCTTTCTGCTCTGAGTACCGTTACTGGTGTTGCCAACAAGTGGAGACCGACACCAAATGACCCCAAGCCCGACCCTCATTCCCCGCCCGGGAACGTTGTCATCAAATATCCCCAGGGAGCCTTTATCGTGGTGTCGTGCCAGGAGCGAACCGCCCGCTACCTCTATTTCAACTCTAGCGAGCGATGCATTTATTCTGTCAAGAGTACGGCCATCTACAGAGGACTCTCTTTGATTTCAACCTTGTTACTCATGGGTGGAGTTATTTGCTTGGGCAATGCTCGCATCGAAACACAGACGGCATTTGCTGGGTCCTATATGCTTATTAGCATCTTCTACTGGATTGGCGCTGCTTTGCCTCCTGCTCAACACTGGGACCTTTCCCGGTTCGAGGTCGAACATATTGAAGTTTCCGGGGGCACTCCCCCTAGAAACGCAAGGGTCGACAATTACTCACCGACCTACACAGAAGCTTTGTGGAAGGCAATTGCCGTCACAGGAACTTGCAACTGGGTCAAAGAAGCCGGTTGGGCCCCCAGAACTCCAGCTTGGAATGACTGGCTTCATGAAGCCGAGGAAGCCGCGCTCGGTGAACCCTTGAAGTCGAGTGCGAAAATGGTTGATGGGAAAGCGGTCGAGGTCTGGACGATTCGCAACTGGGACGGTAGAAATGCCTTGTCCACTCTGCTACGATCGACGACGGACAAGATCCAGGCCAAAAATTAAAGTTGTGACAATTTCAGAAATACTGAACACACAATTGCCTGGAAAGCATTTGGCCCACAACAGAACGATTATGACGTGAATCTCCTTACGACTTGGCTCCTCGTCTACTTGTATGCCGAATCGTTCGATGCCATACAGGGAGGTGATTTTCACGCGGTTTTGGCCTGAATGGTCGGACACGTCGCTGACGTGCAGACGGATATGTCTTTCTTACTTTCAATGATTATAAGAAACCTTTCTTGCTTGAAAGGTAGTGACCACTTGCCTGAACCCTAGGAGGGGTCCGATCCACCACAAATCACAATGCGAGTTCATTGGTCTGTCCTATGTTAGTACATGTCAGTTGGCTTGTCCTAGAGTGGTTGTTGAAAGTAACTTGGCAAGCCTTGCTGGCGAAGTGTGGGCCAAGACCTTAGCATACGCCGGGAATGACGACGCGCCTATACCTTTGCAGTGCTGGCTCTGACCCCTGGAGATCAAAGGGCCCATGGTGTTATCGGTAACTGGCCTTCCTACGTGCCCGCCCTATCGTCAAATCATTTTCGCTTGCCAGTTACCAGAGTGCCAGTTTCTCCGGGAATGCAGCTGGATACTCACAGGTTGTTCTAGCATTGTTAAATTATACCTACTCAAGGTTGTTGAGTCTCGGAATGTCCAGCCTATATAGCAGGAGCGAGCCTCCTCTACAGTTACTTTTTGGTTTACAAGGTTTCCAGCCTACAGGGCCTCGGTGTGGAGCTTTATTTACGAGCCTCGCCCTTGAGCCTCGTAGTTAGATTTCGTCCGCCCTCCGGTTATTCGCTTCCTTGTACGTACCTCCCACCTCAAGGACCCAGCGGGGTTCTCATGACATGGAAGCATAATTCTAAAACGCATCAGAATGTGGATTCCACCAGAACCCAATGATCTCGTAGTTTAGCCTTCAAGCCGGCAGTAGCTTCCGCGTTCACGACAACAGATCCGTTATTCTCACCTTCGCCGAAAAAGATAACCTGTACCGTCATATCATCTCTGTACCGTCTGGAATACGGATCTGGCAACGTCAACAATGCACAAACCATATCAAGATCATTTCCTCCCCCTGAGCATTTCTCACTAGATGTGTTGCTGCGTTTTTGTCCTCCACGACGAAATGATCGGGGTTCTCGTTCTGACAGGACCCTTGTTGTTGGCATACGGTTTCTCCCCTTTCCCATTGGTCCATCCATTGCACGACAAGCCCAACTACTTCTTCGTTTGTCAACCTCTTCCACAATCCATCAGTTGCCATGACAACGAAATCACCGTTCGACGGTGCAATTTTGGTACTTGTCACGACAGGTTCAGCAGTGATATAGGGGGCGTTTGAAGATATGGATTTAGTCTTCGACCAAAGAAGTGCTTCTTGATGCGGTGTTGAGTTTCTCGTGACCATTTGTAGAAAGCGTCACCAAATGCCCGAGTGGGTTCAAGCTTGCCCAATACTGGACCGTTTCGAATGACATGGGGTTCACCGGGATGCTCGGCTCGCATTCTTGCTTCCTCGTTCGGGTTTGACCCAGTCTGGTCCTCTGACAACGGTGTCGCATACCATGTTCCGGTGTGTTGGTTTCTTCTGCCGAGAACCGCTCGGCTGTCGCCGGAACAGGCCGTTCTGGGTATCTTTTTACTTTTGTGCGTCGTAGAATGAGAGTAACGCGCATGAGCCGGATAGAGCTGGAGCGAGGACGTAGGCCGCAAGTCGCTTGCTTGGATTTTCGGTGAGCTTGTCAACGTTGTCTAAGCAGATCTCATTGTCTAATTTGACAAAAGCAGATTTCAAGGCTTGATCAACGGTGGCTGGTTCTGGAAACGGTAAGGTGGTGTTCGAGAGCGCAGCTTTGTACGCGGTGTTCACTTCTCTAACAGTGAACGAGATCCATTCTTGACGAAGTTTGGCTGAGGTCGTCCAACCCGAGTGACCGTCAAATACACCCCAAAACATCCAGTCTGAACTTGGTTCTCCATCCGTGGTGGCGACGGTATTCGGCACCGGTACAATCTTCTCCGCGTGGTCATCCTCAATTGGATGGTTGCTAGGTAATTGAACCACATCATATCTCACTACACCGTGACCACGTCGGACCAGAAATGACTGCTCGTTCTTTCGTAACTTTTCAGTGGCTTGATCCGGTGTCACCGTCTCCAATACTTTTCGTACGTGACCATCTTCGTCTTTGGTGAGACATCCTTCACCGACGATTGCCCCGGTAAAGAACTGATCGGCACCGACCTCGGAGGTAGGACCTGGAGGTTGACCGATATTGGACGTCGTACTGAAACTGTGGATTTGAGGGAAGGAGACTGCTGCATTTGCTTCCACCGGTTGTTGCGGACCTTCACCCTTGTAGAGGTACCAGGCAGAGATGGCACCTAACGTCGAGAGGAACACGATTGAAATTTTAGGGATGCGCATTGTCGAAGATGGAATCTTCGAAATATATTGGTGCCGAGTTGTAGATGTGGTAACGAGACGAGTGTGGGAAACGTAGAGTGTCGAGCTATGGTGACACGATGCACTTGCAGCTCGTTGCCCGGTGAGATGGGTTGTGGAAGTGAATTGTCAAACCCAAAAAGTGGTGTATACGGATTTTGCACTGGGAACCAGTGGCAGATCCACGACCAGACACAAGCACCTGGCGATGTGTCGCACCAAGGACAGCGACAGCCTCAGAACACAACCCTCACCAAGATATCTGAAACTCTGGAGGAGGCCGCGTGCACCCCCTTAGAACGATGCTGCCCAGAAAGATCAGACTTGTCCACTAGCTGTTTCTAAGCCTAGATACTTTCCGGCGTCCGATCCCGGCTGTTCACGGTGTAAACCCCTGTATGTGATCGAGTAGATAGATTTTACAAGTAATCGTTGATACAACTGCGTACTACTAGGTTATCTAATTGGGAAAACAGCACGGCTCCTGGGCGAAATTGCATGGTGGACATTTGAACAATATCGAGACACGTATATCCTGATGGATGTATAGCAATTAGGTCGCAGGAACACGATCTTCGAACAATTTCCAATGGTGCAACCTTTGTGAGGAAATCTATCAAATCGCTTTCTCAGACACTGTTACTCAAGCCCAAGTCTAATTGCAACAAGCCAGGTTCTCACAACTGGTTGTGCGGCATCCGATTTGACATGCAGGTTCTGAAACAACTCTCCTTCGTACGACTGACGGATCTTCTTCCAGCTGCAAGTCGGATGAAATCCGTCCGCCAATAGTAGCTGAAACTGTTTCTGGCTGCAGTGTAGCCGAGTGAATGCCGTATGCATGGAAGCAGTGGTTGATCGTGTTCGCCAATTCCATGAACTCTATCATGGTCTCATTACTCACAACAATATGTGCTGACGCGATGGCCTTCTGCTGGTTCAAGCGCCAGATATGAAGCTCATGAACAGCAACAACGCCAGCAATGGTCTCAAGATCGTGCTTGACATCGTTCGGGTCAACACCGATGGGCACGCTTTCCATCAGGATGGTGCCGGACTTCTTGACCAATGGCAAGGAAGAAAGTAGAATCATGAAGGCAATGGCCATGCTGACAGCTGGATCGGCGTAGTATCTGGCGTTGTACTTTGCTTTCCAAATCACAGCCGCAGCTATGATAACCCCGACGTTATTGGCCGCATCGCCGATGACATGCAGCAAGACACCCATGAGGCCAAGATCATGTCCCTGATTCTTGGCATTTCTCTGAATTTCTGGCCTTGTCTCGTGGCGATGGGTATCGTGCTTGTTAGCTGGGCTTAGCCTCGCAGTATTGTCTTGAAGTTCCGCGCCTTGATCTGCAGGGGGTCCGTGACTGTGCTGGTGTTCGTGAAGGAAGGTAGCGCTGATGATGTTCAGTACGAGGCCGACACAGCCCACGATCAGGACAAGCATAGGATTCTCTACATCTGCATGGACAATCAGTATTTCTTGTATCCGGTCGATAAAACGTCCAGAATCTTTCTGAACTTACGCTGAAGTGAGATGAACCGCTCGATGGACTGAAGTAGAATGCTAACACCGAGGGCGAGTAGGAAGACTCCGTTGAAGAAGGCGCCAAGGAGATTCGCTCGTTGCCAGCCAAAGGAAAGCTCTTTCGGTGAGTCGCTACGCTCTGAGATCTGTTGACAAGGATTAGGCAACGGCTGGCGAAATAGGCAGTAATACCTTGAATGCCACATAGGCCACAACGTAGCCGACAAGATCATTCATCTGCCATCGTGATTAGCCACATCTCATTACAGTCAGAGCAGAAACTTGGCCTACATAATGGAAGGCATCCGCAACCAGTGCAAGTGATCGAGTATAGAATCCAACTGTGGAACAAAATTAAATCATGAATCAAGACGTTGACCCACGTCGAAGACAGACGCACCTCCTATCTCAGCGATGAAGAACGAGAGAGAAATGGCGATGATGATCAGCAAGCGTTGTGACTTCGTGAGTCCTCTGATAGTCATGATGGGCCGATGCAGTATTGTGGACGAGTCGTATCAAGCAATTACCGCCGGAGAGTTGTTAAGAGTCGGCTGAAAGCTTGGATTGAATCTGCCAAGTCCGTGCTGACGCGTCTGTTGCGCCAAGCCGGAACGTGGCCAATGCCCCCACCGGCGGCAGCCTTGCACAAACCACAACCCAAGACCTTCATGGGCTAGAGGCGCTCAGAGGGACCTGTCGGGAAGTTCTATGATAT